>JABAKD010000012.1:11619774-11639774 GCA_012845835.1 Undaria pinnatifida
TGTGGTACTCCGGTCGCGCGTATTACGGGGTGTGTGTCCTCATCAAGCATTCTTGTTTTGTTTTTTTTCACACACATTATCTTTCTAGCTTCTGGTCAAGCCGTGGTCACAGGTGTCGTCTCTTCTCCCCCGGTTCTTGCCTTCAATTTTTGTCGCGCATAGGGTTCAGCAATCCCACTACTCGTCGATGTTTCATCGAGTGTTGATAACTCACTCTCTCGCGCTTTCCGCGGGTCAATTTGTGCACAAGAAAAACTCTCCACGAGTTATACGAGTATGCACTCGGCGGGGCTCGAACTCACGAAAGCGACCTATACCAGGCTCGAGAATAACCTTATACGCCCCGGGAGCGACCGCGATAGGGGTCGGCGACTCCCATTGGAACTACATCAACCATCTAGAGGGGGGGGTGTACTACGGTGGTTGTGTTGACCGAGATTTTCTCTTATATCGATCAAGTGGGTCGAGCTCTCCGAAAGTGGCGCCGCACAACAAACGCCGAAAGCGATATCGGCACTTTCTTTCCTCGTCAACTCGCGTATAGGAGTGTAGTTTGAAAAAATAAAAACCACAGCAGGAGTACGACTGCAGCAACCACGCGACACGTACCCCACATAGTTCATGTTACCTGCTGTTCTCAGTCTGTCCCAGTGCGCTTCCTTCTCGCACTATGCATACGAGACTTCCGTACTGTATAGTGCCGAAATTGATCAAGTATCATGTAACATGGCGATGCCTCGTAAATAAACAGTTAGTTGTGCACACATTCCAGAAGACAGATGATCGTTGCTTTCGAGGTCGTGTGCGTGCGGCTTGTGCGTTTCCGTGTGTCATCCTACCAACACTGCCGTTCTCGTCGACTTAGCCCACTCACTCAGCTCCCTGGCACGTGCGCTCGTTGGCACTCAGTGCGAGTTTTCTCCACAAACAAAAGCGCTTCGCTAACAGCGGTGCTTGCGTGAAAATTTACCAACCGAACCACGTACGGCGACCCGACTTTATCGCCACGCCTCGTCCAGACGACCAGCACCAGCGTCATCACCACCACTACCACAACCGTCACCAGGGGCAGGAGCATATACCGAATACAGGTTGGGGGCGATGGTGGTGGTTGGGTGGGATGGTGGTCACGGATGGTGGTGTGGTGGTGTTGGTGACGAAATACTCCTCGCTGCTTTTGCGGAGCCATTTATCACGGATGGTGGTGGCGGTGGTGTGGTGCTTGTTGTGTGGACTGGTAGAAATAACAGTTTTGTGTGAGGAGAACACGTCCCCCCCCTCCGACCCCCTCTCCCCCCCGCTCCCCCCCCCCCCCACTCTCCCACTCCCCCACTCCCCCCCCCCCCCACTCCCCCACTCCCCCACTCCCCCCCCCCCCCCGATCACAGCCGATCAACCGGCTGGCTGGGCAAAGCGGATTTCACGAGCAAGCTCTACGAATTGAAGAGGGTATTGAACGCGGTCAGAGGTGGATGCATGTCATTACCTGGGCCGTCTGCAGCCGCGGGAATAGTCAAAATTGGCTTTGGGTCGGTTGGGTTGATTGTGTTTGAGGGCTATTTTCTCTGCACAGACGCATACACACACCAACACTCAAAGGTCTGCGGTTACTCTGGGCAAATAAATATAGCCACCCTGTTTTGCTTATTTTTTCATATTTTCATCTCGCAGGCAGCTCGGACACAACAACTGACCTCAAGATACGGAGAGGATACGTCGCAGCGCTGTCGCTTCACTCCACTACCTGCTCCCCTCGTTATACAAGGGCTCCACTACGTACGACGTAGAAAGGCACGTAACAGGCTGGTAACAGCAGGTAAAACGCACTACGTAGGGTACGTATCATTTGGTTCCGTTTGTATCACCTGCCACTTCGACAAAGGTTAATAAATGCTTCTATAATTTTAGTTGCTTCATATGTGACATCTGTCATTTCGAACACATCCTTTGACGTACTACATCCTGGGTTCTCCGACCTATGCTATGTGTTGCTATATATGTGAACCTGTAAGCTACGGAACAGGAGAGGCCACTCCGTAACACGCGCTGTAGAGGGTACCACGTAGAGGAATCAATTGCAAGGCACGCTTGAGGCACGTACAAAATTATTCACCACCAGCTCCATCGTTTCCCTAACCCGAAGCCGTGCCAATAATGCTACTATTAATATTGTACTACTTACCGCTATAGCGCAGTTGCATGTAAAAGGTTGAGCACGAGAACCCATGCACGAGAGAGTGAAACACATGAACCGCATACGTAGTAGCTTATTGCAGTTTAGAGTTTGACCGGTTGACGGCGTCGGTCACGCTCCTCATCCACATCCCTCTTGTAATCAATATTACAACCTGAAACCTCCCGTAATCAGTGCCCAACGCCGTACTTACTAGTGGTGTTTGATTACAGTAATCAGCCCGGAATCGCTGAGAAACAATCGGGTGGTCATATTGGAACGGCAGTAGTACTGGTCCGTGCGGCAATAAACGCTCGATTACCGACAATTCAAATTTGAAAGAGTCCACGAGAAACAATTCTTCGACCAAGCAGAACACGTCACTGCTGTCAGGAGGTTCTCTCAATTTCGATCTCATGCCCAAGTCAAAGCAAAAAAAAGGTGTAACGACACGGACTTTCATATGTCCAGAGTCAAACACCAAAGCAATGCCCATTAGTTAACTACGCTGCGCCAAGCATATCGCGTAAAAGCATTTTCGTCGGAGAGGTACAGAGTCAGTCACTCGTGCGAGTGGCTCACATCAATTAGAGAAAAACGATGGGTATGACACTACAATACGGTAGCCTTGGTCCCAATCTGTTCGAGCGGAAACTGCAAAGCCCGTTTTTTAGGGAAACAGAATGTGACTGCTGCACATGAAGGAATTGCATCAGTTTTATTAACTATATCGTGTATGTCGTATTAACGGTGAGGGGAGGACGGAGTTTTTTAGGGCGTGGGGGCCGGGGGCGACGGGGTAAGAGGATGGCGGAGCGGGTGGGGGCGGGAGCGGGGGGCGGGGGGGCAACTCAACCTGTTCGCGGAAACTATAAATCCCTTAACGGGACAAATCTGACGGTTGTGGAAGGAATGCACCAGTTTATCATGTATATACTGTAGCTCGTACAACTGGTGTGGGGAGGGCGGAGTTTTCGGAGGGGAGGGGGGGTTAAAAACGCGGGGTGTCGGGGGGAACGGGGGATTTCAGCCGCAGTAGGTGGTATAAATGTAGACTATATACTTCGTACGAACATAATATACGCGTGGTTGTGCTAGGTCTAGGCGATCGTGAGGGCGGCGGGCAAGGAGAGGGCGCGGCGGAGGAATTTCGGTAAATGATTTGAAGCTACGGCATGGATGTCTGTAAAGGTAATGGGGTGATATCATCTGTCTGGTAGTGTTTATTGCTCCGGCAGATATTAATTTTAGGTGGGGCGGCGGGGGAGGGGGGGCGGGCGGGAGGGAATAGCGGTTGTGTGGGTGTGTGTCAAGGGGGGGGGCGGGGGGCGGTAGTTGCTGTGGCGGCGGGAAACGGTGTGTGTAGTGGTGGTGGTGGTGGTGGTAATGGTGGCGGGGAACGGAGGTGGATGATAGCAATATATTCTACCTGCGAGTGACATGCAGATGCTCAATATTTCGAAGGTACACTATATGAGGTCAATTGCGTTGCGGGTTCACATGGCAAGATTAGTAAAAGAGCACCAAAAGCTTAAGACCGCTCAGGAACAGGGGCTCTGCCACTCGCGCGAGTGACTCCGAGCCACACTGATGAAAAGCACTGCAAACGGGACACCCGCCCCCCCATCGTAGCCTGGGTCTTGGTTGAGACCACCCTGTTGACCCTGGTATAAGCCAGACACTGTGGGTCCGAGACGCGCGATCGGAGTATCACACGCTGCTTGCAAAGATGAGTTTCGACGAAATCTTCGAGCACACAGAGATAGATGGAGTGTATATATTTTATTGTATATTAAAAAAATGAAAAAATGCATTTCAGCTGTGAGATCGACCAAAAACGGCTTTTGACCAAGACTCAGCTTTGCAAGCTGCGTGTGGTACTTCGATCGCGCGTGTTATGGGGTGTGTATACCCTCGAGAAGGATACAGGTGGGTGACCCCCCTGCTAGTGCCAGGGTCGACAGGACTACAAGTGTCGCGTTCGACTTTGTTCTGCTCGCGGAAAACCGTATAGCCCGCATTGAGGAGGTCAAACCCAGACATCTTTGGAATTCAGTACGCATGAAATCATGGGTGTTATAGCATGATTTAACGTTCGGACTGTACGCAGGTTCCCGTGTACTCCCTGTATATGTGGCAGACCAAGCGGAGGTCCAGCCCAGGCCTGATGCTTGGGTCGTTAGTGCTGTGGAGTCATGATGGAATATGCGATGGACGTCGATAGCTACTGTTTCGAAGTTACTCTTTTCTGCTCTTTTTGATGTCATGCAAAGGCAACATATATGTACAAACCAACGCAGGTAGCACACGAGGTGGGTCAATTATATCCATCAGGCGCCGTCAATCAGTGGACTTGGTCCTCAGATAGTCCGGTGCTACCGAGATAGTAACGGGTGCTGCACGGCAGTAGCAGTACCGCAACAGCAGCAGGGTATAAACACCATGATGAGCACGTGCCTCGTCAAACAGGGCACGCAAGTTCTCCCAGCGGCCACGTTAACAAACACGAAGCAACCGCTTGCAGTGTTCGACTGCTGTATGCAGCTGCGGGTACGAGCTCTATCACTCCTGCTCTTCTTGTGCCAAGGTTCGCCTGCTCGAGCAAGGATTGTGCTGCATCTCGGCTGCAAGGCAAAAACAGATGCTGGCAGTACTCTTTCTCGTGGTACCACATACATGGTAACACAGGCGCCACACACCGGTAACGAGTTTGATACCGGATACCAGGTAAACTCGACCGGTCGCCCCGGTAGCGTATCAGGTTATCTTCGAGCCTGGTACAAATCAGTTTCGTGAGTTCGCATCCTCCCGAGTGTAGATTCGTATAAATTCATGGGGACTTGTCTTGTGCACAAATTGACTCGCGGAAAACGCGAGAGCGCGAGTTAGCAACACTCCATCAAAAATCGACGAGCAGTGGGAATGGTGAACCCTACGCGCGATAAAATATAACTCAAGAACCGGGGGGAAGAAGGGACGACACCTGTGACCACGGCTTGTCCACAAGCTAGAAAGTAGATGTGTGCGAAAAACAACAACAACAACAGCAACAACAACGACAACAACAACAACAACAGCAACAACAACAACAACAACAACAACAACAACAACAACTAGATAGGAGGTACATGGTGTCAAGGCTTTACCACACAAAATACAGCAAACATTTGTCAGCGCGCCGCGCGATATAACCTGCCGAGCCGACCAAGGCTCTTCGGCGCCTCCTGCTCAACCTAGGAGTGAGCTCGTAGTTGTTTTGCACCACACTCACTACGGCGGCTGAAGTCGCCGTCACTACGCACCTGTGGCCTAGACGTCGCCTCCCAGTAGTACTGCAGCACCTTGGAAGGCCTTGCATCTAGCAGGGTGGGGTAGGACGACTCTCGACGGTCCCTGTGTTCGGTTTTACATAGGAATTAGTACTCCGTTTTAGCAGTATAAAAAGGTCTTGTATCTAGCAGGGTGGGGCGGGGGGACTGCTCTCTACTGTTCCCTGTGTTCCGTATGTTATATGAAAAAAATGAATTGTGAATGGGTTCGGTTGATGTAGGATATAGTATATGGTTTTGGGGAGGCGACGGTGTCACTTAGTCAGGTAACCCCCCCGCCCCTCCTGTCGGGAGACTCGAAGTAGAAAATTGACGCGGGGTGTCTGAAAACAAAAATCGGGCGCCCTCGTTTCGCCTACACAATTCTCAGCATTCGTCGGCGACGGTGTCACTTAGTCAGGTAACCCCCCCGCCCCTGCTGTCGGGAGACTCCAAGTGGAAAATTGACGCGAGGTGTCTGAAAACAAAAATCGGGCGCCCTCGTTTCGCCTACAAATTTATCAGCATTCGTCTGTCCTCCAACCGCCTCCTTTGTTCTCACCGCCCCCCTCCACTACATCCATCTCATTCACAGGACTTTCCGAGATGACCATAAGCTTGCCAACGATTCCAACACTCAAAGTAATCCTCCTCGTCAAGCCTAAAAACGACACCACAAAAAATGGAAGTGGTTCAGCCGCGGTGGTTCGAGACCTTCAAGATGTAGAAAAGCAGGCCACCATAGGACCTGCTCGGGGCGGTCAAGATGAGTTTCATGTCCCACCGATACCGCAGTTGGGTGCACGCGGTGGCGGACATGAAGCACGTCAGGTGGAGGAGGAGAGTGCTCCGCGGCGGGGGATGACGTCGATTGGGGTGATGAAAGTGGTGAGTTGGGAGGGTAAATATCTTCCACTAGGGTGTGACGGTTGTTGCGCTTCTCCGCGGCAAGAAGTGCTCGAATACAACGCAGTAGTAGTACTGTATAGCTCAACCGCACCCACCCGCATTTTGAGGATTCATCACCTCTACCTCTAAACGCTTGTGCTAAAAAATGCACGTTCCATCAACACTAAACAGGAAATGGAGTGGGCGTCCCAACGGGGTAGTATTGATGGGTGAAACTCGCCCCGGCTAAAGCGAAGATCGTGTGTTCAAGTCTCACCGAGTGCGTACCCCCACAATTGGATGATCGTTCTCGAAGAGAAATGCCCTCTTGTGTAACAAATGACGGGCGGGGAGCGCTAAAGAGTGAGTTGAGCGAAATTCGATGAACATCGACGAGCGAGAGTAAAAACCTGGAAATTTAGTGGGAACGCTAAACCCTGTGCGCTACGAAAAACTGAAGACAAGCGCCGGGGAAGAGAAGTGCAAAACGTGTGAGCAAGGTTGCTGGGGAGCTAGCAAAACAGATATAAAAAATAACAAAACGTGTGGAATGAATGGTAACGCACAACGAAAAGTTCAAGTCGTTTTTTTTTCTCAAAAAGGGTAAGCATTTTGTCAAGTTTGTGACGCACACCCTGATGAGTTCTTATCACTACACGCGATGTACAGTATTAAGCGTCTAGGTCGGTTCTGGTTTCTTCTGGTTTTTTCCTTCACCCGGAAGAAGTCGCTACCCTCACTCAGCAGCGTTCGTCACAGGTGTCCAAAATTCCAAAAGCGCCGTCGTCACAAGAACACCGTCGTCTACCGTTCTGCGTTAAACAACCACGGGAAATTTCCTGGAATTTTATCCACAGTCGGTTGTAATTTCTTGTCTGGTTCTTCTGTCGAGTGCACCAAGTCGAGTCATTGACAAACGCATAAGAACCCGCTCCTGTGTTCCGTATACATACTAGGCATTGTATCCTTCAGATTATTTCGTGTACGTGACATGGGTGTGTGACGGCGCTTGGTGCATGATTCGGGCTCGGTTAGCGTTTGCTTCTCAATGCAACCCGTCGCCTAGCTCTCGCGGTTTGTCAAAGTTGGGATATGATACAGAGGTGGCATCGGGCGACCACTTTCCGTTGCACGTTGGCATATATTGCGAGTGAACGTGAGAACAACAATTATTAATAATAAGTGGATACATTTGATTGCAATTATTCAGTAACAATCATTGTCTTTTTGAGTAGTCAGTATATTGCTTAGGAGCAGGTGTAGACTATAGTATATATATATGTTGCAAGGTTGCAATGCGTGTGTTCTCTCTCTGCGTAATATACTGATGATATCTCCACCCATGCAGACCTTAGTACCCATCCAGAACAAATATCAATAGTGCCCATGCCGTTAACTCCGGTCGTGTTGTGGTTCCCGTCGAATATTGACTAGTAGCTTTCTTCCTGGCTCCTGAGTTTGATTCCCATCGTGTGGTGAGACTTGACATTATTTGCAAAAAATGCAAAGAAACGACCAACTGCTGGGAGCCTTGCGATGTGCGCACGCACATTTCGACGTGATGAGTCGACGAGGGAAGAAAATGCAGAACTCTTATCGCGAGAAAAATGAATGCACGTTCCGCAGCGGGGAGGGGGGAGAAGGGCCCACTTGCTATGTAACCCCAGATCTGAGCTGCTACTGGGAGGGAGCGCAAGAGTAGTGCGAGGGTAAGACATGGGATGAATAAAAACCAAACAATGCCGATACATTTCCTAGAGGAGAGGCGAGCTCTGCTGCGTGGTCAGAAACTGCGAAAAATTCGTTCACGTTGACAGGTACTTAGTTTGACCAGACAATCAATGCCGAACGCACTAATAATAGTTGCGGAGGCGTAACATAATCGAGCAAGCACACCACTAAAAACCCATTCGATACTTCAGAGGGAACACATGACAACGAAGGTCGACGATCACGACATCGGCCACCACAGCTGGCGTGCTCTTCGTTAATACTGGTGTCCGAAAGACAACAATTAAAAAACCTCGTACCGTGCGGCATGGGGGCATCGTGATCCTACTATTTTTATGCTGCTCCCCACTCACGCTACTCGTAGACGCTCGAAAATATCGCAATCAATCATCGTCTTTTGGTTGCGACACTGGAATCATCAGAATATATATACGGCCCCCCAAAAGGGTCAACATACTATAGTTTCATGGGTGGCTCAAGCGGTATGGTCGGTTTTTGCAGGCGCGAGTACTGAGACGTTTTCTTTTTTTTTTTTTTTTTTTTTGCACACTTTTACTTTCCAGTTTCTGGACAAGCCGTGGTCACAGGTGTCATCCCTTCTCCTCCCCGGTTCTTGCCTTCAATTTTTATCGCGCATAGGGTTCAGCAATCCCACTGCTCGTCGATTTTTCATCGAACGTTGCTAACTCACGCTCTCGCGCTTTCCGCGAGTCAATTTGTCCACAAGAAAAAGTCCCAACGAATTTATACGAGTATGCACTCGGCGGGGCTCGAACTCACGAAACTGACCTATACCAGGCTCGAGGGTAACCTGATACGCCACCGGGGCGACCGGTCTCGTGTGCACCTGTATGGACCTGGCACATCCTGGGCTGACTCCCGATATCACTTTTCGTTTGTTTCTGGTGGAGGCATGAATCGGGTTGCTATGATATTTACGTGTACCACCTTTGGTTGGTTTGTGTTTTTTCCCTGGGGTATTCCTTAGCTCAAGAAGAGTGACTGAACCCCGTCCTGTGACCGCGAACTCGATTATGAGAGTTAATGTGAGAACAACAACAATAACAACAACAACAAATGACAACAACAAACAACAACAACACAACAACAACAACAACGACAACAACAACAACACAACAACAACAACAACAACAACAACAACAACAACAACAACAACAACAACAACAACAACAACAACGACGATAATACAGTGTGCAAGGAGAAAAAAAAATGTAAAAACGGATACACCAGATGCTCGTATTAATAGGTAGGAAAAAAGGAAAAACAGAAAGAAATAAAACTTGGAAAAAAATTGTAACCTTCCGCAGAGGATGTGGGATTTGGTGGGGGGCTATGAGGAATTCGGAAAAAAGCGTGGATGTTGGACCGACGAGACGATATCCCATGGTGGGAGCGTCGAGCCACGAGACCACCCGCTGCCCGGGTCATATACGGTATCGTGGTAGCACCGGAGGGACCCCGTAGCACAGGGGACGACAGCGTGGCCTTCACACAACTGATCGACATCAAAATTCAAAATAGAAGGAAATGGAAAGAACACTGAAATATCGCGCGTGAGTAAACGTATCATACGTGGTAAGGTGCATAAAAAAATATAATTACACGCCATCCAGCTGTGAGATCGAAGATTTTGTCGAAACTCGTATTTTTTGCAACCTAGGTCCTGTGCGTGATACTACGATAATATCACGAAAATAAACACAATGTATTATAAAAATATGAATATGCTCCAGCTGTGGGATCGAACATTTCGTCGAAACTCATATTTCTTCGCAAGCTGTGTGTGATACTCCGATCGCGCGTGTTACGAGTTGTCTGTCCTCATTAAGGATATAGGTCGGCGACTCCCCTTGCAACTACAGTAGTGTAGCTATCAGGGTCAACAGGGTGATGTTAGTCAGTGTGTGCGCGGAAACAATAAAACCCGTTTTTGAGGGGGACAAAATCTGACAGCTGCGGAAGGATCGCATCAGTTTATCAAGTGAATCCTGAAGTCGTATAACCGGTAAGGAGAGGGCGGAGTTTTTTAAGACGTGGGGAGGGTGGGGGGGGGCGAAACAATCTTGTCGCATAGATGTAGGGGTTTGCTCTACGCGTGGTGCTATGACTAGGTGATGGTGCAGGTGGTGGGGAAGAAGGGGGCGTGGCGGGGGCGGGGGCGGATAGAAACATAATTAGGTGATATCAAGTGCGTGGAAGTGTTTATTACTCTGGCAGATTTCGATGGGTTTAAGCAAGAGGGGGCGGGGGAAATAAGTAAAAAGAAAAAAAAAAGGAGGTCCGGAGGGGGAAGCGGGGGGAAGGGGGGAGCGAGAAAGGGTTTTTCTAGGTCACATGTAATATATAATACTCCAGCTGTGAGATCGAATTTTTGGGCAAAACTCATATTTGCAAGCTTGTGTGTGATACCCCGATCGCGCGAGTTTCGAATATATGTAGGGGCTTGCTATACTCGTGGTGCTAGGTCTAGGCGATCGCGCGGTTGATGGGGAAGGAGGGGGCGTTGGGGGGTGTCATGTGTACTGCAGCAATAACTATGCACCTGATACAAAGTAGATAAAAACAAAAAAAAATGTAAAACTAAAATTACATCCATTGCCGTCTTTCGGCAGCGGAAACTACCGACAGCACAATCTCATCAAGTTCTTGACCATTTTCCAATCAATGCTCTGATCAGCTCAAACTTTGTGGAACAAGGCTGCTTGTGATCTGTGCATCACGTTGGTACGTTTCGTTATATTTATAGGTGTCGCTGCTGTTGAATGCATGCACTGCATACAAACGCGCTCACAGAATACCATTACCGTTGAACAGAGCTGCATGTATGTAGTAGATCATATTTGGAAAACAATAATGCACATTGAGACTACACCTAACAACCCACGCTCCCCGGCCGAAAAAAATCAATATTTTCCACATTATATTTTGTATGATTAGTCTAGTGTGGCAATCGTCCGGAGAGGGCATACCCTCAAATCAAGACAATGTAACAGTACATATCACATCGCTCGTATGTATGGACCACAGGCACGAAATTCCATTTCCTTCGACAGTCAGTGGCGACACATTGTGCAAGATGTATGTACAAACCAGCGCCGGTAGCAGACGAGGCGTCAAAGACACCAAACGCGATCAATGGAGTTGGTCCCGAGATAGTCAAGTGCTATAGAGACAGTACCCGGTGCTGTACAGCAGTAGTAGCAACGGTACCGCAGCAACCGGGTCTTACCACAATGTCATGTGTAGGTGCCTCGTCAAAACAGGGCACCCCCGTCCCCCCAGCGACAATGCATCTACGCACAAGCAACGGTTCACAGTGCTCGAGTCTGCAGTATGTAGTAGGTGCGGCAACCGTTATACTGCTGCTCTATTGCTTGATATCGGACACCAGATTCCCCAGATTATAGGATATATGGTGTCAAGGCTTTACCACACTGCTACAGCAGACGGTTGTCCGCGCGCCGCGGACAAAACCTGCCGATCCCACGGCGTTTTCGGCACCTCCCGCTCCACCTAGAACGGAGTTCGCTTGTACCACTCACTACGTTCGTAGGGCTGAAGGCGCCGTCACTACGCGCCTGTGCCTTATAATGATAGATAAGTCGCCTCCCAGTAGTATTCTAGCACTATGGAAGGCCTTGTATCTAGCAGGGTGCGGGGAGACGACTCTACCATCCCCTGTTCTGGAATATATAGGAATTAGCATTACGCTTTTGCACTATGGAAGGCCTTCTATCTAGCAGAGCGGGCAGGGACGGCTCCATATCGTCCCCTGCGTTCGGTTCATGTTAGGATTCAGCATATGCGTTGTGGAAAATTATTATACAGTTTGGCGTTTTGGGGGAGGGGACGGCGTCAGGTACTCCACTCCCCTGCCGGGAAGATTGGCGCTGATAACATTAACGTGAGGTGACCAAAAAACCTGGGCGCCGTCAACTCTCTCCAGCTGTGTGAGAGAGAAGATTTCGTCGACACTCATCTTTGGAAGCTATGTGATAGTCCGATCGCGCGTATTGCTGATCGTTGTGCGTCCCTATTAACGATATAGATCGGCGACCCCCTTCAGAACTAGCTTGTACCAGGGTCAACAGGGAGATATTAAACAACCTGTGCACGGAAACGATAAAACCAGAACTAAACATGACGAATGTGCAATGGAATGCGGCAGTTCCCTGTAAGTCGTGTGTAATAACCGGTGGGCGGGGGGGCTAGTTTTTCGGGGAGGGCTGGGTGTACTCGATATTCATGCGTGGCCGTAGTCGCATGACCATATCTATTAGGCCCTCGCATCGCCACAATGCCGGGACGGAGTATGTCGGGCGTTCACATAGACCAGGTCGATGTTTCCTGCACCAAGCGCGAAGCCCCGTGAGGTTTTCGGCGAGCCGCATGAAGGGTGAACTGCATCCTTCCAAAAACCGCTCGTAAGACGGAGTTGTGCACCCTGTGCCTGCTTTTCATGCTTAGGGATGACAGCACCAATGAGTTCCATTGTTTTCTGGTGTGGCCACTCCAGAGACAGCATTTATTTGCTATTGCTTTGTAACTGCCTCGTGGGTGCCTTAACATACCAAACTACGTGATGCGATCATTCCCCTTTGGCGGAGTTAGGCTTCTCCTCACCCGCACAATAATCTAGCTCGATAGCCATTATGACGGTGACCGCCAGAGAGAAAAAGACACACACGGCGTCCTGGTTGTCTTGCTGACGCAGCCAGGGGAAGGGGGGGGGGGGGGGTTGCACTATACCACCTAAATAAAAACGTGGGTCGTACCGTTCTGTCGCAGACACTTGCATACACAGAACACAGAGAAGCGTTACCAGTTTGTCGTTCGCTCCGAACACACACGAGTGAGCCTTGTTGTCCAATACTTAACCCTTGGTCATATATACCGTTGGTATCATTACATCATGAGTCCCTCTAGTGTCGTTATTATCATTCTAAATTCATATACGACGCCGTGGTGCTATTAATAGAGGTTAGAGCGCAATGGAAGCTGGGACGCCATCATAAAAGTGCGATGTCGAGGGCGGCGTTCCCCTTAATAATCCGTTCTGGACTTGGCGTTTGCAACCACGGTATCGGTTACATTACCGGAGTACCCGGTTTTTGGTACACAAATGCCACACATTTGACATTGCATTTGCTGGTCTGTCATATTTTTCAAGTGCGACATGTGCGGCGTGCACTGTACACTATATTTTGTGCAATATATACAGCATCACGGGTCATCGAATGAGAGACAGCTACCACGAAACGTTTGCCTTGGCCCCGCTTCGGTCCCGGCCCCGATGTCTGATTTGTGTGCCCAAACCAGCTCTTCCATCATGTACTCGAGTACGCCTGGTTGGCGGTTACTAGATATGCTTACATTCACCCTGTCTCTTCTTTTCCATGGAGGGTCCGAGCAACGAGAGTTTGAGCAAAGTTTCATCCCTCAAACGAGTCTAAATTTCGCATTTAGTGTTGAATATTAGGGAGGGCGTACTGTACATTGATTTCAGGATACTTTTTTTTTTTTTTTTTTATCCTCCGGCGGATGGGGAAAAATAAAGCTTTAGCTCACCACACTTCCACGTATTTTCATACGCGTTGTGTGTCGACGTAACTCAGTCGCTTTCGCAGCCCAGCGCTAGCTGGCGCACCCTTCGGGTCCCATCGTAGGTATAGCGTAAGCTGTCCACATACTACAAAATCAAATGATCGACGAAGAGTTTCCTTCGGTTGTATTCTCGGAAAAAAACTGTGTATGCGCGTTCGTGTTCTACGCATTGCTGGATGCCAAGCAATCCCGATAATTTTTCCCAATTTGTTGCTCCCAATTTGTTTCTGTCTCGGCTGATCGGTGTGGCAAGCGCGTCTCTCCAAGAACCCCCGGGGAGTGCGGACATCCCGGGTGCAGTTGATGCCATTGGCCAAACAGACCCGCCTGCAGTGTGTAGTGCTGTTGACGGTCGTGGAAACCACCTCGTACACGTCTGCTGCTGCTGCTGCTGCTGCCTGCTGACCTAGGCAGTCTTCGAGTAAAACCGTCCACCGTGACGATGAACCTGAGCCATCCCACGGTGGTAACGGTTTGAAATTTTTGGGTTAAACGTTTCTGGTAACGTTACGGTTGAGCTCTCTTCCAATGTGGAGCTATCGCTCGGTATGATAAATTTTCTCGACTATATTTTTGTTTCTTAACTGGAGTCCTTTTACTAGCTACCAGAAAAGTTGGTCGTCGGGATTTGCGCGATTGAACGTTTTCGAGAACGCCTACTGTGTGCTACGATAGAGGTGCACCACTTTTTTTTCCCGAGGTTAATATCCTCAATCTGGTAGCTTAAGACATGTTGCAAAAAGCTGATTTGGGGAAAATTAAAACTGTTATGATCCCGGATGAAAAATCCCATGGCCTAGGTACACAACGACAATCACGAAGACAAAATTGCCTATTTCCGACGAATTTGGGTTTAGGAGCCCCGTCATTCAGAAAAGAACATTTCTTCAGACGAAAAGCGCCACCTCTATCGTAGTACGCGTCGAAGGCCGACTGATGCGGGTGATTTTACGAACCCCTCCTGTCAGGAACTCAGAAAATTCTTAGAATCTGCTGCATCCCTAGAGTGTGGGATGACTCTCTTCTTGTATGCCGTCCTATGCCAACGCCCTCCTTCCGTTGCCTTCTCTCTCTGTTCGTCGACGGTTCGTGGTTTCGCCCCAATTTCGTGCAGATGGCGATAGTACTTCTTCTCGTGCTCGTCTTCAGTGCCATCTACGCCTAGCACCGGAGAAAACACGCGTTGGAACCCATTCGGCATCAGGAACGCCGTCAGCCGTGTGGGCAAGAAAGTGGAAAACGGCATAGACCGGGCAGGATTAGGTTATGTTCGGTTAGGCATGCTGCTGTAAAGTGTAGCCCTTAGATGTGTCTTATGTTTCGTGCTCTCACCGCCTTCTTGCGCAGATGACCGTGACACTTGGTCTCGTGCTCGTCTCCAGTGCCGTGTACGCTTCAAACTCTGGAGGAAACATGTTTGGGAGGGGCGCGGTTCCGCATCAGCAACGCCGCCAGTCTTGTGAAAGAGGAAGTAGAAAGGAGAAAGAATAATGCGGCCTGGTCGGACGGTTAGATTTGATGTTGTAGAATAGACTATACCCGTGGCATTTATGCCTACTGTAAGTAAAATATTAATTTGTTGTTTTCAGACATTCTGTTCTCCGGCTGCCATTTCTTTTCATTCTCGCACTTTTGTCTGCGGGGCGAGCAAGGGGGAAAAATCAAAATTTGAACGCATATAAAATATCTGGATATTGGTCGCGAGCCCAGTGGCCCTGCTCAGAGCATTCAACATCGCTGAGACTCTGACCCTGTTTTTCAAGGGAATGCGTTCCGTCTCGCTGAGGCGAGGAGGTGCATGGAAAACTCTGGAAAACCCCACAGTAATAGTTTTTTTCAGTAGCCCGCTCCACGTTTTCATCAGTGCAGATGTTCTTTCCCGTTCTGCTGTCTTCTACGGCGCACCTGCATATTATACAGCATATTACGCAGCCAGCAGCAACAGCAGCAGCACATCTGTCGAACATCATACGCATATGTTTCACCTAGCCTTTTGTGACTCATTCTGTTGTACACCGGCACAGACGACGTAGAACGACCCGCCGGACAAACGTGCGTCCCCTCGTTCTTCTGTCTGAAAGACTGCCCCCTACTGTAGCCATCATATCTCAGGCCTGCTCAGGCGGCTGTGTCCTTGGCACGTGGGAGGTAGTCGAACCGCGAAAATCCAACCGAGCGAGGCCCATACTGCCGAATTCCTCGTTTCACCAAGACTACAGAAACCCACACGGGTATGTTTCTGCTGTTTCTGGCTCCGCTGACATTGCTACGGCACCACACACGGCCGTAAAGGCTATGTACTTGCGGCGGTCGCCGCACAACATCCGCCGTGTAGTCAATAATTTCCGTTGTGACGACGACAGACGGTGCTTCTGAGTCTATATGTTGTTTTGTACGTACCAGGTTTGTGTGAGTAGACATTAATGTGCTGTCGTCCACACGCCGTACGATTTCGACGAGCAGTGCATTTTTTTTTTCATAAGAGTAACCGCTCAACCCCGGCAGTAGCGCGCAGTGTGTTGTCACAGACACGTGATACTATCTACAAGAGCGGTGGTTTTTTATTTTAGAGCAGTCTCTCCGCCCCGGAGCAAAACCTCAGTACACGGCGGCAGTACCGCAGCAGTGAAGAAGTACACTGACGGCCGTGATTCAAGCCGCTGGCTTTGAGCCAGTCGCGACGGTGTATGCGGGCGGTTGGTGGGGATCGAGCCAGCCCACGGCAGTGATCACACACGTCTTCGGACCCCATAGCCGCTACAAAGTATACTCAGCACCAGCAGCGAACACATTATTTTATAATAAGAGTATACCATACATTAAATTAGAATTAGAAAGCCTGTTTTCCGTATTCGCAACTTCCGACGACGCCGGGATATCAAGTGAGTACAGAACAGGCTGGTTCAAGAAAAAAACACCTACCTGGTACTAAATTCTCCCCCACGAATGCCGCTCGCAATATTTAGTCAAAGAGTGAATATTTGGTATCATACTGACCCCCATGACCAGTTTTGTTTTTAGCGGCCTCGAGCTGTCTCTTCTAGGAGTGAAACTCGTATCGACCAATTACAGGCCTTCAAATATTTTTCACCATACATAGTACTCACTTTTTTTCGAAGCGGGCGGCGAATAATCTAATTGCGCCGCATTCTGCACAAACGATACGGTTGGAAGTACTCCGACGCATTCCTGTAGAATTTTCGCGCAAAAAAATCGAAGATCTTGAACCTACCTATTGTGTTCAACATAATTAAAAATTAAGCAGAATCTAGAGAAAAAAACTAGATCCTACACTAAATTTATGTCATTTGAAGGGTATAAGAAATAACCTATATTATTCATGTCTACGCGCAAAAGTCTAAATGTCCACGCCGTTGTTGAGACATGAGCCCTGAAATTTTGCACGTGCTCTACATCCCATCCCGAGGTCTGAACTCTGATTTTTATTCGCTTTTTTTGTTCGCCGAAACAAATAAGTTGTGGTTCACATTTATTTTACGAAAAATCTCAACTGAGGAAATATCAGGCAATACAATCAAAATCAAAACAAAACCACAGGTAATATCTTCGAAAAGGGCACATACATAGAAGACGTGTGGCACGTGTGCAAAAGGTCACGGTCTGAAATGAAAAAACGGCGTGGACATTCGCCGGGGAATAGATTTGGGTGTTTTGATCGTGAACCAGCCTGCATATATATAGTAGGTCTATACATGGTACGGTAGGGGCGTCGCTTTTGTGAAGTGACTCGGGGCCACTGGGGCCGGAGACCCCGCTGGTCCTTTTCGGTCTTAAACCTTCGTGCTGTTATAGCGTTGTCGTACAAATCAGGAATAGAATGGTAAGCTACGCTAGGCCAAAAACAAAAAGGCCTACCACACATACATACTGATACAGTCATGTTGTCCTTGGGGTGGAGAATCAGTCGTCGTGTGAGTAGCTCAAGTCGAGTGGCGAAAATGGGGGTAACCCCCCTATCGCAGGCTTGGTTGGTCGTTCGTTACATTTTTCGTGATGGTTTGGGAGGTTCCGTCCTCCGCGAACGTTGATGGCTCACTCGGATGTCTTGTTTTGCTTCCTTTGCTCCTCCGTCCTCGTGCCACATGCTGTATGGTGTATGCCATGAGCGACAATGAAACGCGTTTTGCGTCCACAGAGCTAGGTAGAGTTGAAGACTTGAATCATGGCTGATGCCATGATGAGTGATGATGCTAGTGTTGACGTGGTATTGGATAGTGCTCTGAGCTAGAGTGTTCTTTACAAAAGGGCTTGTTTTGTGTAGTGAGTGTGTATATAAGAAGAGTGGGGCTACGGCAGGGTTTGCAGGTTCAGGCCTGATGCCTTCGCACAGCTGAAGAGGTTTCCCAACTTGGGACTTGGTCTTCGCTTTCGTTTGATTTCGACGTGGATAAACGCTGCGGTACGGTACTACTACTGTTATACCAGGCATCATGTAGTATAATGCCAAGTATGCAAGTTTCCCCCTGTTTTCGTGCTCGAGGTAAGGGCCTCGAACAGTGGTTTAACGGTATGGTGCATCTTCTAAGTTGAGAAGATCTCCACCGATCAGAACGGTTTCAGCCTGAAATTACCACACTCCAGTCGTTGCACACATCATAACTTCGATCGCGCATCTCGAAGCCTCGACATCCGCCAGGAAGCTTACCAGCAGCGTGGGCTCCCTCATGGAGTCGACGGGGTTATGTCTTGCCGCGAGGGGTGTTGTCGTCGATGCCTCCTTGGTAGCGTGAAAGGTCTCGCTGAAGAACGTTGCATGTTAAAACACCGGCTCCTTTACCGCCATCTGCCTGGCCGTATATTCCACGTGAGCCTTCTGTGTGTTTAGTCAATTGCACAGATGCTAGCCTGACCGGGGTGAATACCAGATATAGCGGCTTCCCCCGATGACGTGATTCGTGATTCCCGTGGACAAGGCTTGCCCCACCTATGTGCGCAACATATCTGAATACAGAAGGGATGAGGAGCTTAAAGAAGGCATGCTTATATCGGTTGTCGAGGTGGTCGGATATTGTGGCGTTAAAAATCATCATGCTCCTCGAAAAGTTGGTGACCCGTTCACGTTGAAATCTCCCACACTTCATTAGTCGTCGTTCTCCCGCATGTGGCAGCAGTAAATATTCGCATCGAATTGAAGGCCATTGTAGGAAACGTGGAATGTGTTAAGTGGCTGAGTGGGACACAGAGTACCCCCGCAGATTTTCCAATTGAGCATGCCCTAGTTGCTACTCGGTTTCTTCAGCGTTAAACAAAGTAGGAGGGAATCAGCTCGGCATCATTCCCGGGTATTGATGGACGTCTGGGCCGGGAGGGCACATGTCCTCCTTGTTTCATGATGGTCCCGAATGCAACCAACCAATATAACAATACAAAGACGGATATATTTCATATGTTTGGGGTAATTGCCGACCATCCCAATGCCGTGTAATAACACTAGCCCACCCTGATGAGCCGCACGATATGCAGAAATATGGAGAGCTCGCTATCATACGGTCGTGGTAAACTAGTGTAAGACGCGGACCCCGACTTGAATCGAACGAAGAGAAATCGATTGTGACAAACACCGTATCCTACCCCGATATGCACACTACCTTGTTTAGGTATACGCCCGGTAAAAGAAAGCAGGGTTCAGAAAAGAGAATTCCCGGAGTGAGGAACCTGTGCAAGACAACGGCTGGACCGCTATCAGAGCATCAATCCCTACTTAGGCCCGTGCCACAATAGAGGGGGCACGTTTTGGTGTTTTATTTCCGGATGATAGGCTTCATCAACCAAATATCGTCGGAACTTGGGTCATTTTTTTCCGATATTGGTTTATTATTGCCTAGGCCACGAGTTAGTTCATCGGGTGGATATTTCAGTTTGTATCAAAAGTCAGTCTTTGGGGTGGGGCATGGATCTCCTCCAGTCAACAACCTAGCAGGAGAATATGGTTCACCTCTACCGCAACATGGGTCACTTTGTATATCAGACACTCACTATGTATAGTAGACCCTCACCACTGAACACGTATTTGAGAAACATGTTGAATTACCCGCCCGTGCTCAAGGCGCAGAGGGCTTATCCCAGTATTTGGTTGACCTTAGTTTCGATTGGATTGGTGAGAGGGTTGGTGTTAAGTCAACTTGTCCCTTCCCTGGAGTCATCCCACGCTAACAACGGGGTGCAGCAACAGTTGTCGCCGGGTTCCCAGTGTGAGGGGGTCAACTACCCACCCACAACATGACTTCGAAGACATTTATTCGCGCAACAACCGA